>JABSTN010000182.1:0-26244 GCA_013759125.1 Fusarium sp. NRRL 53293
ATCCCCCACTGCATCGCCGCCACCGCATTTGCCGCCGCATTTTCCACCACATTTACTGCTACCTCGGGCGGATTGGCCGTCTCCTCTCGTCGTCGCCGTCTTGAGCGGCTGTTTTGGACCTCCCTCTCTGACGCCCCCATTCTGTGCCACCCGCCACGACTTCCGGCCGGCAAAGCATGTGGTGACGCTGCTTGCATGCACGCCATTTGACTTCAGAATTCGGTTAGTTTCACCACATTCACCTTACCACTTTGAACAGTCGCTGACAGCTACAGCTGAGGGTCCTTTCAGTGACCAGTGCCCGTGTTGTGCCCAATCCGTCTACCGGCCTCGACTTTGGCCTTCCTTCAGCGTCTCTTTGCCATACCTTGAAGCTATTTGGCCTTCCGTCGACTCGTTGTCACCGCCTTACCTACCTCGATTGACAATCTGTATCCCACCTCGCGAAACGCCAGTCATCGCCAGGCTTCTCTCTTTTGCTTGCGCTTTCATTGGTTTCAACTGCCCTTTGAGATTTCTGCCTCACCAGCCTTTCCTCTCCCCTGTCTACCCTGTCATCCATTTGAGGGTGCTGTCTCTACAACCCCTCGCTATACCCACCGGCTTCGCTTCCTTTGAACATGTAACCTACTGGTTATCTCACCAGCTCATCTCGTCTCGCTTCGCCTATCCTTTGAAGATACTCTTGTCTCCCGCCGGTCCGGTTCGGTACGAGGGCCTTGCTTGTTATCATAATGCCATGGTCGTCCAGTTTGTGGAAGCTTTCGCTAGGGATATAAATTACCAGTGATGGGTTGTGCAGTAGCCGGGGACTGTTCACACGGGCACGGGCTGTTATGGCTATCGTCAAGGTGAATCAAAGTGGTTACAGGGGGTTGGATGACGCATAATTCCACGGACAGTTGAAGTTTGGATGCGAAGAATATCTGGAGGTAGCCTTTTGGACAGGCTAAAGGCAAAAGGCTGCGGATGGCTGCTTTTGCCTAGTACTTCCACTCGTTGCTCAGAATGCGCAGGTATCCAACATCTTATATATTCCATGTTTCGTCGACACTGCACGATGAAAAGTAAAGAAGCCAGACGTTTGTGGGTACTCGGATCTCAGCACTGCCTATGTTATCATTATGCAGAGAGGATCCTTCCTCTGAGGCAAGCCAACCATTTCTCACACATCAAATCTCCTTGTGATCAAGTACCTCGCCTGTCTGAACTGGTCCACCACCAACATGACGCTGCCTCAAATTCCCTGCCTCATCATGCTCTGCATCCCATTTCTCAATTTCGACAAGAGGAACCCTGACCAGACGATGTGTGTTGGCACCATTTGTGTCAACTTCGAGAACTTCCGGCCGAATTGCATAACCCTTCCATCGAGGGATGATGTAGATCCAGAAGACGTAGTAGACACCACAAAGAATCATGCTGCAAGGTTTGTTTGATCAGCTTGAAGTCCAATCGACGGTCATTATGCAGGAAAACTTACATTGCGATGCCGACTACGCAATAAGTTGCGTACCAAAAACTCACGTCGCCAGCGTACGGGCCGCCCTTTGGAGGATACCATGGCATGACGATGATGAAGATCTGAATGAGAATGAAGAATATTGCTGCGACATCCCATGCCTTGAACTCTGGAGGTCCTCTTCCAACGCGCTTGTTGTGACGCCGGACGATGTAGAGGCCAATACTCATGGCCAAGAAGAAGAGGCCTTCGGGGTATGTCTTGAGACTCACGACTGCGTCACAGTCAGCAAGACGAAGATAAGAAGCTTGCGATATGAAAGACTTACCGAATTGGAATGCATCACCAGCAGGGGGAGCTACGATCATGATGAACGTCATGGCCCACTTCAGAAGATAGGGTCCGATGGGTGTTCCAAAGGGCTTTGTTGATACCCAGAACGTAGTGAAGGGCAAGACTCCTTGACTGCATCTCGCGTAAGTAATGGAAGTTAAGTTAGGGAGAGATAGCAACAGACCGTCCAATCTCGCGAATCAATCTCGAAGCGCCAATGAGTGTAGCAAGAAGGTTACCGTACGCACTCAGCAACACAAGAACATTCAACGCTGTCACAGCACCACTAGTCCCAAAGACACTAGTGAAGAAGACTGACGCAGCGATCTCATTCGACTCTGCAAACTCTTCCTTAGGGACTAAAAGCTCGCGTCAGTACATGAAGCCGCGTACCTCATAGCACCGTGAAGCTTACCAGCAGAGAAATACGCGACGTTACACAGCATGTACAGAACAGCGACGAGAAGGACAGAGATGAAACCGTACTTCTTGATCGTAGGGATCGGTCTCTTGACTTCGTTGACTACGTTGAAGGCGTTAGCGTAGCCAGTGTATGAGAAGACGATGTTGACCAAGGCTGTTGAAAGGTCGTTGCCGTTGTTGGTTGTGCCTTCGAAAGCGTTACGGAAATTGGCGTTTGGATCTGGGATTCGAGAAACATTGCCGCCGAGAACCACGAAGCCAGTGATTGAAATGCTACAAAAGTTAGAGTGAGAAGATCAAGGAGGCGGTAAACTGACAAGATGAGGGTGATGATCTTGAAGAAGCCTAAGACATTGACAGCCCAAAGGGAATATTTGTTGTGAGCGATCACACCTGAATCTTATTAGTCGACTCAAGTGTTTAGGTCCCTAGCTTACTCACAAATCACAGCCAGCGTGTACGCAGTGATGGCCACGCCCTTCATTTCCCAATCACTAGGCGTCTTCCCAGCGATTCTCCAGAGATATCGAGACAGCACTATACAAGCAGTTAGTAACTGACAACCCAGAGCAATACTAACAACTGACCAATCGCATTGCTACTGCTGAACGACAAGGCAACCGATTGCACTGCATACGCAATTGGAAAGAAATGCTTCGGTCGAGGGTATGCCTGTTCGAGGTATACGACTTCGGCTCCGGATCGACTTGGGAAATAACTGGCAAATTCCAGATACACGCAGAAACCAGCGATGGCCATGATGAAGCCGATGAACCAGTAGATCAAAGCGAGACCTATAGATCCCGTGGCGTTGAGGATGCTTCCGGCTGAAGCAGGGTCAGCATACTGATTACCAAACAAAAGACACGATGATGGTACATACGCGTCGAAAAGATACCAGTGCCAATCATCTGGTTGACGTTCAAGAAAATGATCGTCAACCATCCAACATGATAACCCAAAGGTGAATTTGTCTCAACGGGTGCGCCGATGGCCTCCTGATACGAAGCCTTCGCGTCGTTTCCGCCCTGCACACGCGTAAAAGCAAGGTTTCCATCGCGAAGAAGAGCAGGATCAGAACTATCAGACGTGTAGTTCTGATCGGCATCAACAACAGCTTGCTGAGCCTTTGTCTGAGGACGCCACTTGGATAAAGAGAAGCCCATGGCGGGACAACAATGGAGGTAATTCTTAAGATGCAGGATACTCCAAAGTAACACCAGCAGGCCAGTGCAACCTCACATCTTTAAGCAATTCCTCTTGTTAGTAGTCATCGGGATATTCAAAGATATGAGCATGTCGATCCCTTTGCCCCCGGTTCCATGCAGATTGGCTATCGATTGCGTGACGCTAATGACCTTCCAGACTGGTGAGAGCACGCCATAGGCCAAGGCGTTGACGCCAAATTCAGTGTTACGCTGACAGGGAGCAAGAGGATCAACGGAGGACTTTTTGGAAGGCCAAGACACTAAGAAGGTGATTGTAAGGTTGATTTGGAGGTTTCAGTCAAATGATAAGCTGTAGGAATATGGTCTAAGCCTTGAAGAGGAAGTTGTTAAGACTGTAGCCAAGATTCGTCTGCATCAGCGCCCGTAGCTTGCATGTTGCTTTCGGCTAAATTGATCACTGCAAGGTCTTTAAATTAAGCATAACGTTAGTCTAGCCGAACGTATTACAGGTCTCAACAGTCTGTTTTCAGTAGGTCCTCGTATCAGGTGTCATAAGTGATGGAAGAAAGCAGCGTTTTGTAGGAATAATGAGATAACGGATAAATGCTTCGATTGACACTGTGGCCTGACATCTGATGATCGGATCATGGGAGATATTGGTGGAGTAAGCCGTTAAAAACATTATTTATAAAGAGATGCGAGGGCAGCTATGGGATAGAAAGACCCAGAATGGATACTAGAAGGATAAAAATAGACGCAGAGACAAGGTAAGAACGTAGACAGAAAGATGGTCCTGAGAACAAGCGAGCCAGATACACAGACACGTGCAACTCGCCTACAACAACTCGTCAACCTCCTCAGAGTGCTCGCGAAAGGTGTTACACCAGGCTGCGTTCGTCTCACGGGCAGCACTAGCCATGGCCTGCCTCAACCGCTGTTCAGAGAAACCAACACTTCTCGAGGTGGAAGCCTCATCGGATTGTATAATGTCCTCCTCGCACTCAGTAGTCTCGACTTTCTGAAGCGAAGGGCCTTTGAAGGAGGGATAATCCATCTGGTACTGGCTGACAGTTTCCCCTAGAGACTCTTCGTCGTCTGAAGGAGGGATTGTCGCCCTTTCATTGATGGGACCGGAGAATTCCTGAGATCTCGAGGGGGGTTCTTCGAGATCGTGCCTGCTGGATGGGGTGTGGAATTCCTCGCTGGGACTTCTACTGGGGAACGGCCCAACGTTATCGTCACCGTAGATATCCGAGTCCTCGTCTTCGTCAAGGTTGGGTCGGCCAGCAGGAGTGCCTTCGTCTGGTGGCATGGGCACGCTGCTTCGGCGACGATGCGTCTCGGCATCTATGCGGGGTGGCATGTCCTGAGACAGATAAGCGCTGTTATGTCTCGATTCAGATTCCATGGCGTCGCGAACCAAAGCATCTCCGATATCGTCCCGGTCGTCAGCGCTGTCAGGTGACTCTGTTCGCCTTGACCCTCGATCGCTGGTCAAGCATTCGGTCAACTCTGCAAGTGAATTTTGGAGTTCGTCGTCGATGTTTCCGCTCTCAGGTGACATTTCCAGACTTGATTCCCGAACGCTGCTCAAGCTGATCGATGATCCATGATGGCTTGGCGGCGACATCAACTCTGTTACATCATCGTCAGTAACCTAGAACCAGAAAGGCACATAAGATCATCAACTCACTCATTCTGATCAATTCATCATCCGGAGTCTGACGATTCTCTCTCGCTCGCCAATGATCCACCAACGCCTTGAACTGAGGTTCTTCCTTATCACCGTCATAGACACGAAAGTCCTCTTCTGCAGCCCAAGCAGTCTCACACTCCCACGGAAACCTCTTCCCAAGCGTGAAAAAGATGACGGGGTATACCCTCTTGTTCATCTTATGTTGACCGTCTTTGTACCCCTCTGCCCAAACACCAGCGAAACCATGGCTTTTGTCGTAGCAGGCTGGTAACTCATCTACCGACTCCAACAGTCCACGGTCAACTGGCACGAAGTACTTGCTCCGAAATCGCGGGAAGGATTCCCAGGGAAGAACGTAGGCTGGGTAGCAGATGCCATCATCTGGCCACTCGATCCAGTATATCGTCTTGGCGGTAATCTCAGCGGGCTTCTCAGTGCCGTCCAGTTCCCGTATGAGGATGGTGCGCTTTCTGGTGGCTGCTACTTGTCTTACAGGAATGTGCCGCGGATGCGAGGGGCTGATATCACCAAGAAGCGATGCCATGTCGGCGTCAGTGCCTTGGTTGCGTTGAGGACGATAGGCCTTGTCGTCCGTACCCCTGTTGACTTGAAGCCCGACCTTTCGCTTCACCTGCGAAGCGACCTGATCGTTGTGTGCCTTTGAAATTGTAGCGTCACAACCAACGATCTTGATGCCAAAGGCTTCAATGGCAGAAGCGCGGGTAGGTGGGAGTTCATGCTTAAGAGCATGCCTTGCGGCGGCCTGCGCCGGTCGCGCAAGGCCATCGAGGCGCAAATTGTGCTCTTCACATTTGAAGATATACCAGTCGCCGCTTCCGGATGGCGTCTCGGTGAGCTTCTGACTGGAGAACTTATCTATTTCTGCCGTCGTGATCTCGGGACGATGTGCACGACGCTTGGGACATGGGTGGTCTTCTGTGTCAAGGGGAGCCCGTTTGCTAGTGGGAGGGCTTTGAATTGCAGGGCAAGGAGGGGAAGGGGAAGAATTTGCTTGATGGAGTGGCGCGTCGTTGTCGTTATCACCGCCCGCCTCGGTAGCCGGAGTAGGGGGCAGGTTGTCCGTAGATTGTGCTCTTTGTTCACCGTGATACACAAGCATAACCCCCATGGCCTCGCCAGTCTCTGCCATAAACTTGTTGATGTATGGCTCGACATCAACCAGCCTAACAGGATCCTTCCGCGCTTTCCTGGGGATGTCACGGACGACCTTTTTCTTCTTTTCTCCCATCTCTTTAGCATAATTGGCATGGCTAGTAATATCCTTATTATCCGCTTGAAGCTTGAGCATCTCAGCAGCCAAGTCTCTGATACGGTTGTCGAGATCTAAATGCTCGTCTTTCAGTCGTAGAACCTGGTGCTGCAAGAGTTCCTCGTGGCATTTTGTTGCGTTCTCCGCGATGAGCTTGACAGTGGCTAGCAAGCTGAAGCAAGAATTAGTCTGGGAAGCATTATCGCTATCCATGATGGCTGTATTTGTAGAAGGAAGACTTAGTGGTGTGATGGTGGGTATCCGAAAAACGAAGAATTTGGTAGTGTGTTGATGTTGAAGATAGTAAGAACGATGAAGAGGGGAAAAGAAATAAAGAGAGGATGAGCGAGATAAATAACCAGTGTCTGTCTGAAAACGTCTGTTTCCGCGTCTGTGCATATACAAACACTTTCTCAGGTTGAGCCGTCATAAAACTGTGTCTAGTCGTTTGTTGTGTTACACAGTTTCCAAGAGTTGGCCAATGACAGTAAAACATTTCTGGGTAAACATGAAGTGGCTTGCAGAAGTGCACACATCTTGTTATCTCTTCTCTCAGACATTTTGATGTCAGAGGCAGAACTGTAAGAGAAACCCAAAGACACGGAGGTTATAGATACGCTTGTGAAATAAATATTTCTGTGCTGTTGAAGATGTCCTCAGCAGTATCGTGGCATGTTTGGTGATATCATGTGTCAAATCTTAAGATCTAAACACCTTGCCATCAGGCACAGTCTCCGGCTATATGCAGTGCAGTGGAGTTCATACATGGGTGCTTCAAGACAAGCTATCATTCGTGTTACCCAATCTGCCAATGTGCTAGTATACGTATCCGGAGAGTCATGAGTCGCATTGTTCAGAGGCCAAGATAGCCTGTTGTCGGGAAAAGAGATCGCGACATCGACGAGTGCCAATAAAGGCCATTAAAGTGAATGCTACACTGTCAAGAGAAAACAACGACTTTCTCCACAAAATGAAGCATATAAACAACTCTAATGGTCTCTGGAGTGTGATCTGTGTTACCCCTTGACCATGACTTCAGGCGGTGAGACAAGGATGCTCGGTTATTGCAGCAGTAACAATGTCGCACAAGCCTGATCTAACGCTGGGATCTAGATCAGTGCTGCTGATAGCAGAACTTGGATGTTTCAAACGAATGCATGGCGCATGACCCCAGAGAGCCGTGCGGCCTTAAGACCTCTTTGATGACTTGTCGTCAAAAATTGACTCCAATATCCAGGATATTGCTCTTTGCCTTCCCAACGTCAAGAGAACCATAAGCGGGCTTCAATAGAAGCTGAAAGAATGGCTAATTGAATAATCAGCACCACGTACAACGATATCTAAAACGGTATTTGAGCTTAATATTAAAAGTAACTTCCCAAAAGAATTACTCACCGCATTCCGGAAACATCACAATGACCTCTCCTAAATATTCGCCTCTTGAGGAGGAACTCTTCAAATTATATCGCGAATACCGCGAAACAAAGTCCATCGAAGCCAAGGCCCTCTTTTTCTCACCAGATTGCCGTCAGATATGTCGCACAGACCCAGCCTACGCCGCAAAAAACCGAGACACCATCCTCCGCTACCTTCGCGAATCAGGCCAAGTCCTCCAGAGAATCTACCACGAAGCGGGATGGGACATAAGTGAGATGAATCCAGCTTCCGTGAAAAACTTTTACACCATGCGACCACTCCTCCCAACTGAAAAGGAAGATTTCGCAACGGTCAGGGAATTGGCTCCCGCTGGTTTTGCGTCTTTGGAGGATGTTCGCAACAAGGCTGAGGTTGAGAAGTGGAAGGGGCTTAGAGTTAATATGTGGACGGAGGATAATAAAGGGAGGGGCATTTTGGTCAAGGTTCAATATTGGTGGCGGGAAGAGGATGGGGTTTGGAAGCAGATATTGCATGATATCATGTTTTTGGGGCCTGTTGATGGGACGGAGAAGGATGAAAGTGGTATCTTGGTGGAGGAGGGAGTCTGATACAACTCAATCTATCATTTGTTTATGAAATAAGTGCTCTTCGCGAGATCAAAACTCAAGGTGCTTGCCCTGTAAATTAACTGCTATTCATCGGAGGAGCAAAGATCATTCTTCTCAGCAGCAGTCAGGCTACAGGGCGTTGGTGCTCTATTCAACCCCGCAGCTGCCTGCTGCCAAGCATTCTGTAAACGCTAGGCGCAGTAAAGCCCAGACAGCAGAAGCTGACTCTAGACCACTACAGGCATAGCCTCCCACCATTTCAAGTCACTCTTCTTACCAGCAGCACCTGTAAACCCTATAAAGTGGCCATCCCCAATTCGTCTTGACAGCTTCACCTCATAATACCGAGGTTAAAATATCTCTCAGTGTCGGTCTTTAATCAAACAAATTCAATTCACTGCGATAATGTCTGGTCACTTTCTCGATCTACCACCTGAAGTATTATTCAGTATCTCGGATTACCTTGAACCAGATGATCGAAAGAACCTCAGCCTGGCCAATTCCGCGCTTCGGACCTCGATGGCGCCATGTCTCTTCAAGGTCCTACGAGTCGATTGTCCGCTTGTAGAAGATCACATCTTGCCTACCATTGTCGATAAATACGGAGTTTATATTCTGGAATTGAGACTAAATGTTACTTTCTACCCGGAGAAGTTGACTGAGAAGGCGGATGAGGAAGAGGAAGAGGTAGAAGAGAGTGAGGATGAGTCTTCTGATGTGAACATGTCAGAGGATGAGGAAGTTCATGACGGCGAAGAAGAGGATGAGGAGGAAAACGACAGTGACGGCGATCTTGATAGAGGGTGGTACTGGGAAACTCCTCCCGCATCAGTCTGGGCCCGAAAAGAAGCAGACACATCAATCGTCCAGGATCTCATCCGTTTCAGGGGCCTACCACGCTGCAAAGCCCTGACGATCTACACCAATGGCGAAAAGGATTTTGAACTCGACGCGGACTGGGACAACAACGATATCGCCAGGAACTACATTTACTTCTGCTGCGAGCCTGAAACTTGGGAAGACGTCGAGCGAAAGGAACGTAGATATTCATGGCGCGCGGCTTTGCGGGATATGTACCGTGACATCGCCACGCTTTCGCCAGTCGATGAGTTTACCATTTTGAACTTTCTCCCAAGAAAGACGTCGTTCTGGCGGGAAAAGAAATGGTCTGAGTTTCTAGGCCGGTTGAAGAAGTTGACGCTCAATACGTACGGTGGGGATAACGGCGCTGGTTGGCAGGCGAATACACTGCCCGGCTTTCACGCTTTCTTCAATGAACTGCCGGCTAATGTTCTAGCTCATGCGAACGTGCTGGAGTACTTTAAACTCAAGACTCACGACGATGGCTTTCTAGGCGGTGACGGCTCGTTGTACATACCTCCTGGTTGCATGCCAGCCCTTCGCTCCTTGCACGTTGATGGTATAGCGGTCACATCCGTGCTGACAAATTACCTCAAAGCGACAAACGGCACGCTGTCTAGACTCTACATCACGGAATGTGTGGCGTTTTCTTCTGATCCCAATGGCGACGAAGCACCAAGGTGGGCTGATCTGTGGAAAGCTGCACGTCAGGCTCTGAGGGCACCAGCGGAGGTTGTCTGCGTGCCGACTAAGGAACGGCCTATTACGGAAGACGAAGGGGATTACTATGGTGATGAAGTTTATGTGCCGCCAGCTGATGAGGATGACAAGATTAAGAACTGGAGGAGGAGAGTCAAAGAGGAAGAAGGGCTTTGTATTTGGCCGTACGGGTGGCTGGATGAGAAGTATGGATCTATCTTTCCTGATCATGAGGTGAACCTTGAGCGTCTTGAGAATGGGGAGGATAGTTTGGAGTTTAAGTTGTTGATGGAGGAGGTGAAGAAGGGAGGCGGGAAATGTATAGTCTCTTGATTCAGAAAATGGATGAAGCATGACCAAGCAGACCAAGAGAGAAAGGATGTATCTTTTGTGCATCTGAGTCTATAAAGGGTCTTTCCAACTAATGTTGACTTCCATATTGCCCAATGCCCCAGCGGCAGATGCAATACGAGCCATGACAAATGTGATGCAATGATAGACCGCGAATCGGAACCACAATGAAGGATTCATACTTTGCAACGATGTCTTGATATCCACCAAGAGTTCACGTGTACTCCTGCTTTCCCCTGTCTCGTCTATATCAGGAGCAGCCTCGACGCCCGCCACCGTCTTTGGAACACTGATAACCGCGTCTATGATCTGCAAGGTGAAGAACATACCGATTGTTATCATTCCAATCGTCGTGGTATTCTCCTTTGCCCATTCTTCAACGATATCGACACCGTTTGCCAACAGCAAGAGTAGGCCGAGCTTGCAGACAAGCCCTGGTATCTCATCGACAACGATGCAGGCTAATAGGGTACCGATGAAGTGAAGCCACTGCTTAGCTGTGACGCAACGGAGAAGTCTGATGTTTGAGTTGAGAGATATAGGATAATCGGACATGATCGATCGAATCCAGAGGAATTTCAGAGGTGCGAGGATGATCGTTGTGATGCATTTCACGAGGAAGGGCGGCAGACACTTTTTCAGGTAGAACGCGAGAGCGGATTCTGCAGCCGCGCCAACAAGCCATGTTCCCAAGCCTTTGATAGGATATATCGTCGACCAAAACGATGGGTTATTCGTCCGACCCAGAATTCCTGTCGTTCCGTCTTCAGAGGTTGAGGGTTTGAGAGAGCGGACGTGTCGCAGCGCAGTAAGCAGTGGATAATAGTCTTGATATCCGTAAAGTCCCTATCCGTGTCAGCTATGCTCTCATAGGGGTGTCATGATACGCACGGCGTAGATAATCCCTTGGACGACGTAGCCCAGTACACCCAAAGGATTCATTCTAATGGTGTCGCGTTTCAGGATATTTGTTTTCGGAAATTCTGGCTGACGCTGCGTAGGCTTATACGTGAGTCAACTGCCGAGAAGATGAGTAAACAAGCTTAAAAGGGCGCATCATGACAAGTAAAACGTGGCTCATCGATCTCTTGCGCAGCCGAAGGATTCTCGGAGATTTCCCAAAGCCCTACTTCTCCGTAAGCAATCGGCCGAATTGTGCTGCCTAACACTAGCTGAGGCTGAAGAGAACAGACGCAATTGGCTCGTCTATACGCGCAGGGAGGGCTACTAGCAGCCGGAACTTTAGTAGCGGGGCCTTGGCATGGAACCACTGACGAAGCATCACGCACGCGCAAAACATCCTCACTCATTGAGTCTTATTCTTATCTGGGCCAGAACCACGACTCATCGGGACAACCCTACATACGTGGCTTTTATTACCAAATGGATGGGTCTATACGCGCTCAGCGTGTAAGAGCGTTTTCACGCAAGACTCGTACAGGCTGTCTCACGTGGTAAGTCCCGCATACACTCGCATTCTTGTCTCTTTAACCTAGGCACTGATCCAAGATGAAGTAAGAAGCGACACAAGAAATGCGATGAGGAGAAACCCACCTGTAAGAGATGCAGGGATGGAGGTTATGTCTGCGATGGATATACGCCCCAATCAAAGGCCGTCACGACAAAGACGCAGAACAGAGCTCTGCCGACTCTAGCTGCCAAGGTGACGCCGACTCGACCTCTACTGCCAGGCGATACGCTTGAGTCGAATTACTATGTTTATTTCTTCTCTGATATTATCAGCCAGTTGGAGATCACGCCATATCTGAACAGAGAGTTCTGGAATAGGAATATTCTCGTTCCTAGTCAGAGTAGCGAATGTGTTCGACATGCGGTGTTGGCTTTGGGAGCGACGCATTGGCAGTATTCGGCGCGGACCGAATTATCAGCGGCGTCACTTGATCGATTCGTTTTAAGGCATTATAACGAGGCTATATCGAGACTTACAAGCAACCAAGATTCACCGCCGGACATGTCAACAGTCCTGACGTGTTGCATATTATTCGTTATTCTTGAAAGTCTCCGTGGAGACTTTGGTGAAGCAATTCGACATCTCGAGTCCGGAACTAGAATCCTCACAAACCACGTCCCAAGAACATATCTTCCCAATCGTGATTTCCAAGAACTAGCCTCAATATTCCACGCAATCGCCTCCCAAGTCGCCATCTTCTCACCCGAGCGTGTATTCCCCGACGTGACACATCTCTTGATGCCAGCGGCGAAGAAACAAAAGCGAATCGAGGGAGAATTCAGAAATCTTGATGAAGCAGAAGATGTCATGAATAAGTTTGACGACATGGTGAATCATATTTCCTGGGATCTTGATCAGGAATGGGAGAATGAGGAGTCAGAGTGCAATACTCAATGGTCGATATTACGAGAAAACGTACAAACCTGGCAATGCCAGTTCGAAGTTTTGGTCAAGAAGTTATCAGCTGGAAAAGAGCCCATTGATAACGAAAAGGTTCTTAATTTGAGGATACAGCATAAACTATGGGAACTTCTCATTGAAGAAGAATCCTCCGTTGACGAAGACGCCGAAGCTCATCTTGATCCCGCCGAGTGCAACATTCTACTCGATCAGCTGGAAAAACTATGGTGTAACCCATCTCGACCACGCTTCGGTCTCAAAATCGACCTCACAGCAGCTTTATTCCAACTCTACGTGTACTGCACGGACGAAAATGTCCGACGCAGGATTATCTTTATGCTGAGAGCGCAGAGCAGGAGGGAGATTATATGGGACAGTGGCGAATTAGCGGATTTTCTGGAGAACGACATGGTGTTGAGGGCTGTTGGGTTGCAGACGGATCGATGGCCTGAGATTGGACCTTCAGCTAATGACGGAGCATTGCTGGTGTTCCGCCCAAAGAGCTCAAGGGAAAGTTCCGAATCTTAAATGCATGCATTTTTGGCGTTCCATTGAATGGGTTAGAGCATGTCACCAAGTGGGGAGTGTTTGTACGCGCTGTCTAATCAGACGCTGATATGGAAGCGCTAGTGAATCATGGCTGTTGCTTGTCAATGCGGCTGGGAGATGCTTATATTAAGGATCTGTACGCACCTTGAGAAGCTATTTGATGAGATGTACGCCATGTCGTGCCGTGTCTGTGCCGAGATGCGGGAGGCAGCTCGTCCGGAATGCTGATCAGAGGTAGATTGGTTATAAATATGCCAACCGAGACCATTGATAAGACTTCAGAACTCAGATCAACACTATCAACGCCAATTCACAAGCACAACAATCGCCCAACTCAAGCACCATGTACTTCAGAAGCCCAGTCTCCATTGCAATGGCAATCATCTCCTACGGAGTATCAGCCACCCTGGGCGCACAAGCTCGCCCCAAAGCAGTCGTATACCGCGGCCCAGCCTCATCAGAAGGCTGTCCCGAAGGCGTGCGCGACCTCCTCGTCTCCTCCCCATCCAACTTCGAAGTCGTCTTCGCTGGTCCAAATGAACCAATCGACGTGATTGAAGCTCTCAAAGGTGCAACAGTGTACGCTCACGGCGGCGGACCGAACTGGAAAAAAGCATACCGCTCAACAAAGAAATACGAAAAGGCTATTCAGGAGTTTGTCAAGTCTGGAGGTCATTACCTTGGTTTCTGTCTTGGCGCTTATCTCGCTGGGCCGGTCAATGGATATAATCTTCTTCCCAAGGGCGTTGATACGGAGCAAGAGATTGAGCGGCGAAGGGCCCAAGTCAAGGACGAGGAAGACACGGTCATCAACGTTGATTGGACTTTTGAGTCGGGAACTACGGAGAAAAAGAGATGGTTGTATTTCCAGGATGGGGTTGTGATCAGGGGCATGGATGCGAGCAAGCCGGGGAAGATCGTTGGGAGGTATTCGGCGAATGGCGATGTTGCTGCTTCGATTACACTGTATGGGAAGGGCTCGGTTGGACTTGTCGGACCTCACCCTGAGGCTGATGATACGTGGTGTAAGTCGAGACCTTGTTAATGCGCTTTGACTTGGGAGACCTGCTAACTGTTTGGCAGATGAAGGAGCGGATGTTCAGAACCCTGAGGGTATCAGATTTGATATTGGGCATGACTTTGTTGAGGCTACGGTTCATGCGGGCTCTTACAAGCGCTGTTGATTCAAGTTTATATTATGCAGCAATCTCGGACTTCGTTGAATAGACGAGCATGGGGAACGGCAGAGGCCATAGCGGACATAACGTATTTCCTTCTCTTTAGTCTCTTACAACGTGCACCTTGACTGATTGGTCGTATCTATTTCAGCACTTCATAGCTATCGATGTATTCATATTCACAAATATTGGTCTACAAGAAGTGAAAAGTTTCATTAAGCTAGGAGATTCTCTAAGCATGTGTTAACAAGACCAGCAAAGCCAATCCATCAGTCTAAAATCCACACCAGGTTCCAGCGCAAGGCTCATCGCATCTGCAGCTTAGTGCAGACCAACAGCAGATCGGATAGAGTCGATGAGGATGTTGTTGTAGTCGCCACCAGCCTCGTAGGTACCGAATCCAGCAAGCTTGTACTTGAGAACAAACTTGCCCTTGTCGTAGAAAGAAGCAGCGTTGTCGTAGCTAACATAGATCTCGCGCTTGGCATCATAAAGAACAGGCTATTCAAATTAGTCCATATCCACGAAATTCCAGTGTAGAGTGACTTACTGTCTGACTGCAGTTGTCCCAAGCAGAAGCAATTCCAGAGGCAGGGTTGCCCTTGGTGTCAAGGAAGTGAGCCTCCTTGATCAAGCTCCAGAAAGGATAAGTACCTCCAGGAGGGTTGGGGTTACCGCAAGCATCGATGAGAGGATCGTTATCCCAGCTGCTTCCCTGGAAGCGATCGGTGGAGTTATGGGCGGGGTATAGCTGGAGCTTGTGGTTCTTGCTCTTGCCAAAGGCAGAGGTGCTGTTGACCTTGAAGCCGTGGCCGTAGTTGGGAGCGCCGAGGACGAGCTGGGAGGCGGGCATGCCAGCGGCGGTCCACTGGGTGACGGAGTTCTCGGCAGCGCCTTGGTCGTTACGGGGATCACACTTGCGGTAGAGAGGGGAGTTGGGGCCGGCGACGGCGGACCAGGCGCCGTAGTAGTCGTAGTTCTGGGCGTGTTAGTATATATCAATGTTGAGCAGGTGATAGTGGCATACCATAAGCATGATGTAGTTGATGACATCAGCAAAGCCACTGACATCCTTGGAGGCGACACCGGTCTTGTCGTTCCAGGGAAAGACAGATCCAGCAGCGGTGATGTAGTAGTTTTTGCCCTTGGGGTCCTTGCGAACCTCCTTGAAGAATTCGAGGAGGTTGGCGGTGTCGTTCTCGTTGATATCGTTACATCCGAGACCCTGGCGGTTGGGGTACTCCCAGCTGATTCCGTCAATCAAATGAGTTCAGTTTCATTGGAACGGAGCGAACTTACTCAATGTCGAAGCCTTCGAAGCCGTACTTCTCAACGAAGTTGACGATGTTCTTGATAAAGATGGTGCGGTTCTTGGCAGAGCCGATGTTGGTAGAGAAATGTCGGCTTCCAGTCCAACCACCAATCGAGATGAGAGGCTTGACGTTCTAGAAACATTGTTAACCAAACCAATATTGTAAATGTCCTAACGCTTCAATAACATACGTGCTTCTTAGCATCCTTGACGAAGCAAGGAATGTTCTCAGGCTGCGATCCAGAAACATTGAGAGATCCATCAGGTGAAGTCTCAGCAAAAGCATACTTCACATCAGTATACTTGTCCCAAGGCATAGCCGAGACAGGAAATCCCCTATTGGCGTGGAACCCCGCAAAGTAGGTCGAGGCAACCAAATACCCCTCACTGTTAACAGGGGGAATGACGCTGGCGCTACCAAGGCTCAGCAGGCCTACAAGCGAGGCCGAGATGGCTTTGAGGGACGGCATTGTTATTTTTAACCGAGAATGAGAAAAAAGAGCGTAAGAAATGAAAATGAGTGAGTGAGAGTGATGGATCGGCTAATTGATCGAGGGGGGGTAAGCAGCGGGTTATATATATGTTTGTCGTTATTAACGTTGCATTACAATGCTGCTCTAATAAGCTTTCTGAACAATTTCGGCGCATCGCAATAACAGAAACGTAATGTACCAACTGTACCTGCAGTGCAGAGCATTAAGCCTCAATGTCCAGCGCCCGCGCCCGCCGCAGCGGCAGTTAAAATCCCCTGAATCGAAGCGCTAGCTAGTGCAAAGTTTATTCCCTTTGACTCCCCGCTTCTAGAAAGCAAAAGGTTCCCTGCCATTTCCGCATCTGCCGAGCTACGGTTTGTGCTTTTTGCTGAGGCTGTCTCATGTTTAGGAGACGGACACGTTGGCAGACAGGATGCTACGTCATTTGACTGTCGCTTACATTACCGAGAGAGAGGACAGATCTGATGGTGTTGCCACTGCTACTGTGCTGTGCCGTTTGACGCGTATGATGTGACGGTGCAATTGAAGATACGGGAACTTTATGGGTGATAGACTTCATCTCATTTCACAGTGAGGGTAATTCTTTGGGTACAGATGATTCAAAAAGGTCCGGTTTTGCCGTGTTGTGGTTGCAGTGGGTTAACTACCGTTCCAAAGGGCCGGGGGATCTTCACTGAGGAGAGTTCTGTTTTAACCGCTCGGCATCTGTGCTGGAGGGTATCGCGAACACGAAACGGGCTTGGGATTGGGTCATGTACGGACGAGGAACGGAACGGAACTTGTTTTCTCGATTGACAGAGTACAAGACGTTTGACGACGAAAGGATGTCTGTCAAGGTGCCCGACGCGTCGACAGTCGCGTATCACCCGCGCAAGGACGACATTCGGAGAATTTCACGGCTGCGCAACATTGTTCCCGTCGATATAACAATTTAGTTGACGAGATGAGACAAAAAAGGCGATTAATTCTGCACCTTGCGCGACCTCCTGTTTTGTCATGCGAGTGTGCCTCCGGATCAAATTATCCCGGAATTGCCGGCGCATGAACCCCGTCCGTTGGGCATTGACTCTTCATCCCCTATTGTTGGCACGATCCGGCATCCCACCGTTGAAATCCCACTGCCAAGAATAGACACTGTCGATCAGATCACGGGGTATAATGATGGGAGGGCCAATGCCAGGTGGTGAAACGTCAATGCCAGGGAAGCGTTGAGCCCGCTGGTGAGAGGGCTGGACATTATGGTAACTACAGAGTAGGTGGTCAGAGTAATGTGGTTGAAACATTTGGGCTGACTTCAACGGCTGCGTCAATGATGGATGATAAGATATTACTTTATGGGCTTGAGACTTCTTCCTTCTATCGATACTGATTTACAAAAACGGCCTTATGACCTTTTCTAACGGTTTGCCATACGTTTACCCAAGTTCAATGCACTCTGAAATGGTTTAGGGTAAGCAAACCAACGAGTCAGCCATTTCGGTCACATCGGGATCTCCTGCCTATTGCGCATCCCTCAATTCTTCCCCACGCACTAACAATCAGCTCGCTTGTGGGGAAGACCATTCGTCCTTATCTCGACTCCAGCGACGATAGCCGTCACTCCAACTCTCCATCTGGGGATGACCTAGTCTCACTGTCGGGATCACTATCTTTCTTGATGCTGTTTCGGCACTTCCGGGCTGTTATGCTGACGGCTTAGCCCGGCATTGACAGATAGCTGTTCGCTATACTCTTTGGGAAACTGACATGTTTCTGGAATTGAAGACGTAGACTGGGAGCTGGATCATGATGACTGAAAGGAAGATGTCGGTCTGGGGAAACGAGTAACAGTTTCCGAAAGATTGTGTATATAAACTGTCATGATCTCAGCATCAAATAGACTTCATCACTCACACTCACAATCACACTCATCTCAGTCTCTGACTTCACTTACACTTCTCCCCAAACTTCTACAACAACCTCCAAAATGGCCGCTCTCAACGCAGACACCCTCGACATGTCCCTCTTCTTCGGCACCCCCTCCCAAAAGCAAGACTTCTGCGACTCCCTCCTCCGCCTCCTCAAAAAGCGCGGCGGTGTCAAACTAATCAACCACCCCATCCCCCCCACCGCTATCCACGAACTCTTCACCCAGACAAAGCGCTTCTTCAATCTCCCCCTCGAGACAAAAATGCTCGCCAAGCACCCTCCCCAAGCCAACCCCAACCGCGGGTACTCCTTCGTCGGCCAGGAAAACGTCGCCAACATTAGTGGTTACGAGAAGGGGCTTGGACCGCTAACGACTCGCGATATCAAGGAGACTGTGGATTTTGGATCGGCGACTGATGAGCTTGTTGATAATCTTTGGGTTCCGGAGGAGGAGTTGCCTGGGTTTAGAAGCTTCATGGAGGGGTTTTATGAGATGGCGTTCAAGACGGAGATGCAGCTTCTTGAGGCGCTTGCTATTGCTCTTGGTGTTTCTCCTGACCACTTGAAGGCGCTGCATAACCGTGCGGAGAATGAGTTTCGAATCCTGCACTACCCTGCCATTCCGGCTTCAGAACTCGCAGACGGTACAGCAACCCGCATCGCAGAGCACACTGATTTCGGAACCATCACCATGCTGTTCCAAGACTCTGTCGGCGGTCTTCAGGTTGAGGACCAAGAGAACCTCGGAACGTTCAACAACGTCGAGTCCGCTTCTCCCACCGACATCATCCTCAATATTGGTGATTCCCTGCAGCGCTTGACGAATGATACTTTCAAAGCTGCGTGCCATCGCGTGACATATCCTCCTTCTATCAAGGCCGGTGATGGCGAGCAGGTCATTCCCGAGAGATACTCTATCGCTTACTTTGCGAAGCCTAACCGAAGTGCTTCTCTGTTTCCGCTCAAGGAGTTTATTGAGGAGGGCGTTCCTTGTAAGTATGAGGATGTTACTGCTTGGGAGTGGAATAACCGCCGAATTGAGAAGTTGTTTTCTGCTGGGAAGGCTTAAAATGGGAGATGGATGATCAGATTGTGATAATGATAGCATAGCGGAATTTATTTACTACAGTATTCTCTCAGTGTCAGTCGTCTGCATGATTGTGTCCACTGATCGAAACCGGGCTTTGTGCCTTTGGCTCTTACAGGCTGACAGTTTTGCTCTCTAGAGCTTTATCTCGTCTCTATTAACCTCCATCATTGCGTACTCATAATTGTTCGATACTTAGGGTACTAGATACTATTCTAAGATAAGAGATTGACCCAAATCATGTCTGGGTATCCACATCTTACAACCGACTGACGCCCTTTGTCTTGTCTTGCCTAAATCTCCACCAAAAATGCCACTATCGCCCATCACGAGGAGAAGCAATCTCGAAGCTTCAAGCCTCACACTAGAACACTTTAGCTCCCCAGACCAACCTATCAAACACCTCCAATTCTCTCTCCGAGTTCTAATTCGCCAATCCCCATCGCCCTCGCCGATAAGCCCCCTCCCAAAAAAGCAAGCAATTCCGATCCCCTTCCTCTTAAGACAGACCCTCACTCCCCCATCTTCAAATGAATTAGTATCGAGTCGAACGAATTAGTATGTCCAACACCAAATCCAGACGAACGCACTCTTTCGGCGGGTGCAAGACATGTCGGAAACGTCATCTCAAGTGTGATCAGTCTCTGCCGCGGTGTAATCGCTGTAAACAGGCGGGATTGACCTGTGAGGGTTTCACGCCGGCGCTGAGATGGTTGGTTTCGACGGGGAGGGAGGTTTATGATAGGCAGCCTACGCAAATTGCTGATGTTGGGGCGGAGCAGTATTCTAGGAGACATTTGTTTACTGGTAAGTGAATTGTGTTGATGATTGGGCTGGGCTAATTTTGTAGAGGAGGATAGGGAGCTTATGAGCAATGCTCTTGTTACGAATGTTCCGTCGACGGTGACGGCTGCTTTGAATCAGATTGATGAAGAGTCAAAGGGGTTGGATGTTAAAGATGATGCTGCGAGTATCTGCGAAGTTGGTCCTTTTCAGGTCTTCAAGTTCGAAACCAGTCAATCCATCACGACGCCCTCAGATCATGTCTCAATCAACGACATGGATCTCGACACTCTTTCCGAGAACCAAACCCAAGGCTTTTCAGAAACCATCGAAAATGACCAAATCGCCTCCAATGACTTCTCCACAACGTCTCTCGATTTTCTGCACTGGGGCGATTTATTCACCTGGGACGTCAGCGTTCTCGACAATCCACCTCAACTCCCCTACGACAACTTGGACACTTTGCCCATGAACTTTAATTGGCCCAACGAATCCAACATGGGCTTCACCGAATCTCTGGATATGATGCCCTTTGAAATAGCGAGCGATGACGTTGCGTGGCCGCAGCTTGATCTCATGATGGATGCACCTCTTCTTCTAAAGCACTTCAACGACGACGTCATTAGTCAAATGGGTTCTCTTCCCATCAACGAAAAGTCAGCTTGGAAGACTCTTCACTATCCATCTGCTATAATGACGCTGAGCGAGTTGACCATGTTGGATGTGGACAGAGATCAGATCAAGCGTGCAAATCTGGCTACCTTTTACGCTTTGATAGCTGTTTCGTCATTTCACCTCTCTCTCAACCCCATCACATTCCCGAATCTGACTCGACCGGGCGATCATTGGAAATCACTCTCAAGTCGGACATACGAAGCTGCGAAACAACATCTCAAAGTCAGTCTCGAAAAGGAATCGCAGCCTGGACCACATAAGGCCAAGTACAAGGAGCAACTGATGGGTATAAGTGCCGTGTTAGCAACAGCAGTACGTTCCCTACCACCACAAACTACTACAGATACTGACAATAGGAGCTTCTCTCCGGCAACGAAACAGACACGCGGTGGTGTCTCACAGAAATGGAACGCCTCATAAGCTGGCGCGGCCTCACCAAACCAAGCATATCCCGCCGCGCTCGTCTCCTCCACAACATCTACGCCTGGATGCGCATCGTCTCCGAGAGTCTAAACGTATATCTCGACGAGAACCACGCCATTGAAACCCCCTTCCGCGCGACGACCTCTCGCTCCATCAATCCCGACATGACTCTCGACAACTTCCTGCATCTCGAACCGCGAAAACTGCACGGCCAGAAGACGAAGCGCGACATTAAAGATATTCACCTCGCAGATGCGTCGCAGGATCATGAGAACATGTACATGCAGATCTACGGCGTTCCAGAGACGTGGCTCAGCTTGGTATCGCAAATAACACGTCTCGCCAACGTAATGGACCGTCTATCCGCCTCTAAAAAGTCTGACGCTGAAGCGCTCATGGCGTTACAGCCGCGCGCTTCATACCTCGAAAACGCAGTCTGTCTCTTCCGCTCACGCCACAACGAGAGCACAACCATGAGCGCCAGTCCCAGCGCCCCAGGCGGAACGCCGCACATGCACATGGTACGCGCCCTCGCCTCCGCGCTGGTGATATTCTTCTACCGACGCATCCGCAATGTGAATCCCTTGGTTCTACAGGATAGTGTCAATGATGTTGTGGAGTCGTTGCATGCGTTTGATGAAGCGTTGGAGAGGAATAATCTGCTTGGGCCGGGGACGGCGTGGCCTGCGTTCATAGCGGGCGCGGAGGCGAGGGCGAGACAGAGGAGGGACATAGAGGAGTGGTTGGATAAGGGGTTTGGGAGGAGTGGGTTTGAGAGTTATAGGGCGTCGAAGGAGGTGTTGGTGGAGGTTTGGAGGAGGAGGGATGAGGCGGAGGGGATGCCGTCTGGGGATGTTTGTACGTGGATGGAGGTTTGTAGGGATTTACGTCGGTGGCCGTTGGTGTCTTAGTTACGGGATAATGATTATGAAGTTATGCAAGCTGGGTCAAAATTTCTTGGTTGGGACTTCAGTTTGGCTATGAACCTTTACTTGAGCCCTAGGGCGACACTCTCACATGGTGTACAGCATCGCTCCCAATATTGACCAGCCAGGAGTAGCTGGCCCTTTTTTTTGCGTCGGCCATGGCTATCGGAAGACAGGCACCAATAATCTACAGGTAGTAAACTCAAGCATCAATTGATCGGTCCATCTGCAGGTCCACAGAAGCCTGTCACATGTATGCACGAGCCGTGTAATGGAAGTTTTGCTCCCAAATGGGATCAGACCTGATGCCATATGCGAGCTTATTCTTCGGTTCGGAACCGGTCGGTCGGTCGCTGAAGAGGGAGGATGTTCGTCCATGCTGCTACGGACGAGGAGGAAGTGGCATGGAGATGCGGCGCCTTGGTTTGAGTCGTCGTGATCAGGAAATGGCATCAACGCAGGGCTGATTGCTTTTCGCGATGACCAGACAATCTGCACAGGCATCGTGGTAGACACAGCGTCGGCGATTGGTAGGGTTGATCGTCTCGAAGGAGCCAGCGGATACGCACGAGTCGTGGACATCGGGTGCCTTCTGTGATCATTCGCGGCAACGTTGCATCATGGCTTCTGATGCATGGTTTTGAACAGTCGAATGGGCTATCGATGTGGCGATTGATCTTGCCTAATGTTGGAGCCCCTGTAGACTAGGTCTCGCAGTACCAGCTATCGGGTCAATCGTCGCCAAGGCTGACCCGTAGACGTCGAGCGTTTCTCTGGGCGACGGGCTGTCCTGAGCTCCGCTCTCAGCGCGGCCGGATCCTAGATGATAAGAATACCGAGACAGGTTTGGAGTGCTAGAGGACGAGCTTAGCAAGCTCTCTCTGGCCTGTTCAGCGCCCAAAGGGCTTGCAAAGTTCATCCCCCATTGTCCCAAACCTGTCTTATTGCAGGCTCATCCCACCTCAGTTGGCTGGAACCCATCAAGGACATTCGCCCTGAACCAAGGAACGTAAACATCTCTCGCCCATCTAGCCAGCTCCCGTATCCCCGCGACAACAGCATACGTATCAAGAATGCTCTGCGTCGTGCCAAACTGCCTCTCCGTCCAAAGAACAGTCTTGTCACCCTCCAACGTCGAAAACACAAAGAGCCATCGATGCCCTTGCACGATAATCCCCGGTATAAATCCCAATTGCCCCAAAACCTCGTTCGCTTTTTGGCTCCGCAGTACTTCCTCTTCCGCTGTCAAAGGCTGCGGTGTGAGGCCAATAACGGAGCGAAGGAAAGCCCACTGCGCGGCATGCCATACTCCCATCTGGAGCTGCGCAGCATCGAGTTCTTTGCCGGGACGCTTAGTCTCGATGCTCAGAACTATAGGGGACAATTGTAGCGGCGTGAAGTCGGTGTGGTTCACGGTAAGGGTCGGTGTTCGACGGCCGAGGGCTTGGAGGGCGGGGGAGTCGGTGGGATTGAGGTAGAGGCAGAAGTCGACCATTTTGGCTGTCGAGGAGTAGGGAATGAAGCGGCGGTGCGGACGGGCGGTGGTGCTAGAAGACAATTAGCTGGATGACTTGGGATCACACAGGTGGGAAGGCTTACCAGGAAGTGAAGTTGAGATGCGAGGCAGTTGAAGCGTGGGGTTCTCTCAGGATAGCTTGGAGAAGACGATGGTGCACTTCTATATTCCAAGCCGCCTCTTCATGGTTTGTATCATGACAGTGGCGCGCAAAATCGCAGATTTGAGCTATTTCTTCAGGGAGAGGAACTCGTCCCGGCAATGTATCGTCGTCACCCTCTTCTTTGAACGCAAACCTCCACAAGCGTGTATTCTGCTCTCTCACAAGTGGACTCTCGAGAATAGCACTCTTCTTGTCCGCAGGCAATATCTCAATCCTACTTCCAATTTCCTGAATTGTATCAAGAAGACTGGAGATGACGGGAGGCGCAATGTCAACGTTTAATTGTCTGCATTCAAGTCCTCTCTCTTCAAGCCTCAGCCTAAGCATTTGTTTCTTGGGCGAACTCGGCCGCGATCCCTCGCCAGACTCAGACCACGAAGCGGACGAACCGGTTGATGAAGGAGGAGGGAGGTTTGCGGCGCGCGGCGTACGGTCCGGATCGATGAGACGACGGCGCTTTGGAGTTGTTCCCTCCATTGAGTCTGAAGTAGGCGGACTAGGCAGCGCTGCCTTTCGCTTCGAGACTTTGGAGAGGGTTTCGGATGGGAGGTATTCGTCGGGGAGGGAGGCGAGCCAAGATGCTACACGCTGTTCAAGCATGGTTGGCGCTGGTGAAGTGGTTTTGGCATTATTTGATGATGGATCTGTTTGATGGGCATTTTTGGAGATGGATGTTTGAAGCTGGGCTGATGTCACAGAAGGTCGTGAGGTTGGCGCGACAACAGCCCCACTGTATTGGATTTACAGCGACGCTGACTGATTTTATGGTTGTTCGTCAGAAGCCGTTATGTTTTTGAGAAGGTTAAGACCTTAAACAGACGACGATTATACATAACAGTGCCTATCTTTGTAACGATACCAGACTCTTGAGTGAGGCGCATCAGAAGAAGTCTCGTTGGAAGATGGAACTCACTGCCGATCAAGGTCAAGAAGAACCCGGAGCCGACTGAACGGATATTGAACGGAGCTGTGATCTTGGCAGAACCGAGAGAGAAAGTTTGATCTAAATTAAATTAAAGTCTATCTGATTGTACGTAAATTATATTCGAATCTAATTGATATATATTCATATTCTTCCCCTCCTCAAGCGTTCTACGCGGTTCAGCACGCAACATCCGATATCGCCCTTATGCCAATGGCTAATGGTCCGAGGCGTCCGGTCGGATGACTGCATCCGCTCGCCCGATCATCAATTCGACAATCAGAAGAGCAACAATTATACGAATACAGGCTCATAAACATATCTCTTCATATTGGGTATCATTAACTAACTATCCCACCATCAGCACTTTCCAACATTGCTCTTCAAACATTCTCCAAATACCGTACTGTACATTTCGACGTATCAGGCGACGATCTCATAGGCATCTGCACACCCGATGACGACGGTAGGCTCTGTAGATCGTAAAAGTCAAAGTCCCCCGGATTTGTAGCGTTCGATGGTGATCGTTCCGGTCGGTCGTCGTGCTGTCGTTTCATGTCCTTGGCTAGAGCGTAGAAGAAGGGTGTATTGGAGACGATGCATCCGCAGAGAATCTCAATTGACGCCCACTACAACACGTTAATAAAAGTCCAAACTCAAATGGAGGGGAAAGTACCAGTGATCGGGATCGTTGAGACACAGATTGGTTGAGGATGAGAGGGAGGCGGAGGATCGTAATGGCTACCAGCACAGCGCCAACGCTGAACAAGAAACCAAGCTGTAGTTTCTCCTTGATATCGAGCCGGAGATGTCGAAGCATCGGAAAGGGAAGGATTATAAGTGCAACGCATATTATTATGTTGCAAACCGCCATTAGTATCAGATTGCCGATGGCGCGATTGCATGCGACTTCTGCGGTGCAAATGTTAGCTGACATGCGGTGGCGAAAAGTCTTTCGTCGCTGCTTACTCGTGTCATCGTAATTAAGCGCCCACATTCTATCACCTCGTTAGCAATGCCTAGGTACAATCTGTGGATGGAACGTACAGTGATAATGGGCGACATTCGGCGAGGATTGTTATAAAGACTGCGATGAAGGTGGCGATGATGAACCACCAAAGTGCATCCGTGACGGGTTTACCCCAGCGGAAGACATAAATGAAGCGTGAATAAAAGGCCAACAGCCCCAGCTTCAAACACCACAAACTATCCCAGATCAGCAAGTTCTCTCTCAAACGTATCGGTCGCACATACAACATGGCGTAGAATATCCGCGCAGGAATGAGAAGCTTATGTGAAAGCTCTCTGTCCCCATCAATACTCTGCACACTCTCCCCCCAAGTCTGCGCCTCCGCCTCCGTCGCAGGATCGTACGTATGGTCCGGATTCAGCGTGAACGACAGGATTATACACACAGCGCGTCCAATAAGCGGAAGCACCGCGATGGTCATGTAAAAGTCGTCGATGCGCCATCGTCGGTGGCATGTCGTGTGGATGTGGCAGCGGAATATGAGGCGGTACAGACACCTAGCTACGATGAGGGCGACGCATATAGCAGTCGATGCTAACGTGAGGACTGCGTCCGAGGACGATGCCATGCCTGCTCATGGTGTTGTTGCACTTGAGGTCATTGTTGGGAAAAAAGAGAGGGAGATTGTGGAGGAGGAGGAGATGATGGGGTTGGGGGA